>JARACZ010000030.1:5420000-5424341 GCA_029255805.1 Keiferia lycopersicella | reverse complement strand
CATCGCAATGCTTTGTTTTAATTAGACAGTCGGATTCCCCTTGTCCGTGCCAGTTCTGAGCTGACCGTTGAACGGCGGTCGTACAGAACCGCGCCGATAACGCACGAAACGCCACCGACACGGCCTTACGGCTAGGAAGATCCGCGGAAGGCCGGAACGCGGGTCCGGATTCAGCCCTCACGCCCCGAGAGACGCAAGAGCATCGACCAGGCCCGGCACCGGCCGCATCCGCTTCCCGTCCAAACCCGACACGCCCCGGTCCTCAGAGCCAATCCTTATTCCGAAGTTACGGATCCAATTTGCCGACTTCCCTTACCTACATTATTCTATCGACTAGAGGCTCTTCACCTTGGAGACCTGCTGCGGATATGGGTACGAACCGGCGCGACATCTCCACGTACATCCCTCACCTGAATTTTCAAGGTCCGCAGAGAGTATCCGGACACCGCCGCAAATGCGGTGCTCTTCGCGTTCCGAACCATATCTCCCTTCTATAGGATTCCATGGAACTCGAACGCTCAGGCAGAAAAGAAAACTCTTCCCGGACCTCTCGGCGGCGTCTTCAGGCCACTTTGGGTTACCCCGTCGAACACTCGCTTTGAAACGAGGGAACGATTATTGAAACGGTTCCGCTGCCGGGTTCCGGAATAGGAACCGGATTCCCTTTCGCTCAAAGGGCGTTATTTATCACTGATAGTTAAATAGTTATAAACACGCCACATCGACATAAGATTTCTCCTTGAGCTTAGGATCGACTGACTCGCGAGCAACTACTGTTCACGCGAAACCCTTCTCCACGTCAGTCCTCCAGGGCCTCGCTGGAGTATTTGCTACTACCACCAAGATCTGCACCGACGGAGGCTCCAAGCGGGCTCACGCCCAGACCCTTCTGCGCTCTCCGCCGCGCACGTCCTACTCGTTACGGCTTAATGACGTATGGATAACGTCGCACATGCCCGTAACGGTAGTGTATAGGCAAAACGCTTCAGCGCCATCCATTTTCAGGGCTGGTTGCTTCGGCAGGTGAGTCGTTGCACACTCCTTAGCGGATTCCGACTTCCATGGCCACCGTCCTGCTGTCATGAGCGACCAACGCCTTTCATGGTGTCCCATGAGCGTTTTTTAGGCGCCTTAACACTACGTTTGGTTCATCCCACAGCGCCAGTTCTGCTTACCAAAATTGGCCCACTTGGCACCGTCATCAGATCTCCGGCTTCATCATTCGAGTAAGCCGGAGTTCTCACCCATTTAAAGTTTGAGAATAGGTTGAGAGCGTTTCGCTCCCAATGCCTCTAATCATTCGCTTTACCGGATGAGACTGTTCAATTCGACGCCAGCTATCCTGAGGGAAACTTCGGACGGAACCAGCTACTAGATGGTTCGATTAGTCTTTCGCCCCTATACCCAGTTCCGACGATCGATTTGCACGTCAGAATCGCTACGGTCCTCCATCAGGGTTTCCCCTGACTTCGACCTGACCAGGCATAGTTCACCATCTTTCGGGTCCCAGCATTTGTGCTCAGAGCGCGCCTGCATTCACAGATTGGAAACGAGACGCCTCGGGAGTGCGAGAGGCCGACCTAGACCGACGCTCCATCCTCCCTGAGCTCGCGACAAGCACAAGCCTTCACTTTCGTTACGCCTTTCAGTTTATTAATCTCAATGACTCGCACACATGCTAGACTCCTTGGTCCGTGTTTCAAGACGGGTCCTGCGAGTGCCCGAAACTGAATCATCGCAGACTGAGACGCGCACAGTCTGAGACTGCACGGCAGCGACAACAGGGGCGCCGCACCGACGTCCGCACATAGGCAGGACATCGACAACGACGTTACCTTGCGTCGGGCCAGACGCGCGTGAACGCGTGCGCGGTTCATAGTCATACCGTCCGCGTGCCGGCCGGCCACCGTCCGGTCCAATCGACACCGAAGTGACAACGGGACTCCCGAACAGCGCTTAGACCGACATCGAACGGGTCGCGATGTATTACTAAGAGAGAAGTGCACGCCGTCCACGGACGCTACGAACACACGACGTGCCGCCCAACCGAAGCCGGTGACATCGAGCGCGCGCAAGTGCGCCGAGGAATGACGATGAATCTCTCCGTTCGTTCATTCGAGTTTCGCAGGTTTACCCCTGAACGGTTTCACGTACTCTTGAACTCTCTCTTCAAAGTTCTTTTCAACTTTCCCTCACGGTACTTGTTCGCTATCGGTCTCGCGGTAATATTTAGCCTTAGATGGAGTTTACCACCCACTTAGGGCTGCACTCTCAAGCAACCCGACTCTGAGGAGAGTTCCTCTCGCCGCTGCCCTCCGTCGCTACGGGCCTGGCACCCTCTACGGGAAAACGGCCCCGTTCAAGACGAACTTGGACAGGAGATGCGACGACGAGAAAGCGGAACCTCCCGAACACCACATCTCCCGCGGCCGTGACAACCGCGGGATTCAGTGCTGGGCTCTTTCCTGTTCGCTCGCCGCTACTAAGGAAATCCTGGTTAGTTTCTTTTCCTCCGCTTACTAATATGCTTAAATTCGGCGGGTAATCCTCCCTGATCTGAGGCCAACGATAAAAATTGAGGCAGACACGATATCCGTCAGCGCTACGACGCAACCACTACGACACGTAGAGTGTCGAAGCGGCGGCGTCAGCGGCGCCCTTCGGACGTCGAGTCCGCCTACTTTTGTAAGCGCATCTCACGCGCTCTGAGTCACAGGACGCCCTCGCAGACAGACAGTGGGTTGTTTTCGATATAATAATATATCGAAATCCCACGCTCTCACACGAAGAGTCGCCTGAAGAGGCGTTCGACACTAAAATATCACACTTGTGATGTGATATTTTGCAATATTTTTAAACGGACCATATCGAAACGAGATACGTTCGACGGAACCGTCATATGCGCCGACTTTCGTTGGCGCAGTGTGGTTTTTGTTTTTATGCAGCCGGCCCTCAGACAGGAGTGGTCCTGGATGTGTCTCCACGGACCGCAATGTGCGTTCGAAATGTCGATGTTCAAATGTGTCCTGCAGTTCACACTATGACGCGCAGTTAACTGCGTTCTTCATCGACCCGCGAGCCAAGTGATCCACCGTCCAGGGTAATGGTTTATGATGGATACATCATTATGGCATTTATATGTCATTTTAAAAAATATAAAAAAAAAATGTCTTAGAAAAAAATGTGCACCGCGTAACGGCGCACAAATTCTCTAAACCGCAAGTTTTTGGTATTTACGTACACGCAAAGTTCGACTCGGGGCGCGGATTTCTACCCGTCTGCGTCGATCTATAGCGCGACGCCGAAACTTTCAGACGAAACGAGTAGGTAAGTGTACAGTGCGCACGCGCACGACACGAACGTCGTAACGTCCGTCGGTTTCGGAGATTTATTGTGACTGGATTATTTTCGTTATACGCACTGTCGTGTGTCTGTTAGAACAACAACGGCGTAATACGTTAATGATCCTTCCGCAGGTTCCCCTACGGAAACCTTGTTACGACTTTTACTTCCTCTAAATGATCAAGTTTGGTCAACTTCCCAGCAACGCCGACGGCCGTGAAGCCACCGCGTGTCGGTCCGAAGACCTCACTAAATCATTCAATCGGTAGTAGCGACGGGCGGTGTGTACAAAGGGCAGGGACGTAATCAACGCGAGCTTATGACTCGCGCTTACTAGGAATTCCTCGTTTATGGGGGATAATTGCAAACCCCAATCCCCAGCACGAAGGAGTTTCAGCGGGTTGCCCGGGCCTCTAGGCCAGGGAGAACATGCTGATTCCTTCAGTGTAGCGCGCGTGCGGCCCAGGACATCTAAGGGCATCACAGACCTGTTATTGCTCAATCTCGTGCGGCTCGAAGCCGCCGGTCCCTCTAAGAAGAATTTTAATACGTCGCCAGTGAGTTGCGCATCCGAAGACACGCACACCTAAATGACGACGCCTATTTAGCAGGCTAGAGTCTCGTTCGTTACCGGAATTAACCAGACAAATCGCTCCACCAACTAAGAACGGCCATGCACCACCACCCACCGAATCAAGAAAGAGCTGTTAATCTGTCAATCCTTCCGGTGTCCGGGCCTGGTGAGATTTCCCGTGTTGAGTCAAATTAAGCCGCAGGCTCCACTCCTGGTGGTGCCCTTCCGTCAATTCCTTTAAGTTTCAGCTTTGCAACCATACTCCCCCCGGAGTCCAAAATCTTTGGTTTCCCGGAAGCTGCCCGCCGAGCCATTGTAGTAACGTCGGCGGATCGCTAGATGACATATTTACGGTTAGAACTAGGGCGGTATCTAATCGCCTTCGAACCTCTAACTTTCGTTCTTGATTGATGAAAACACCTTTG
>JARACZ010000030.1:5407500-5412500 GCA_029255805.1 Keiferia lycopersicella | reverse complement strand
TGGAGACCTGCTGCGGATATGGGTACGAACCGGCGCGACATCTCCACGTACATCCCTCACCTGAATTTTCAAGGTCCGCAGAGAGTATCCGGACACCGCCGCAAATGCGGTGCTCTTCGCGTTCCGAACCATATCTCCCTTCTATAGGATTCCATGGAACTCGAACGCTCAGGCAGAAAAGAAAACTCTTCCCGGACCTCTCGGCGGCGTCTTCAGGCCACTTTGGGTTACCCCGTCGAACACTCGCTTTGAAACGAGGGAACGATTATTGAAACGGTTCCGCTGCCGGGTTCCGGAATAGGAACCGGATTCCCTTTCGCTCAAAGGGCGTTATTTATCACTGATAGTTAAATAGTTATAAACACGCCACATCGACATAAGATTTCTCCTTGAGCTTAGGATCGACTGACTCGCGAGCAACTACTGTTCACGCGAAACCCTTCTCCACGTCAGTCCTCCAGGGCCTCGCTGGAGTATTTGCTACTACCACCAAGATCTGCACCGACGGAGGCTCCAAGCGGGCTCACGCCCAGACCCTTCTGCGCTCTCCGCCGCGCACGTCCTACTCGTTACGGCTTAATGACGTATGGATAACGTCGCACATGCCCGTAACGGTAGTGTATAGGCAAAACGCTTCAGCGCCATCCATTTTCAGGGCTGGTTGCTTCGGCAGGTGAGTCGTTGCACACTCCTTAGCGGATTCCGACTTCCATGGCCACCGTCCTGCTGTCATGAGCGACCAACGCCTTTCATGGTGTCCCATGAGCGTTTTTTAGGCGCCTTAACACTACGTTTGGTTCATCCCACAGCGCCAGTTCTGCTTACCAAAATTGGCCCACTTGGCACCGTCATCAGATCTCCGGCTTCATCATTCGAGTAAGCCGGAGTTCTCACCCATTTAAAGTTTGAGAATAGGTTGAGAGCGTTTCGCTCCCAATGCCTCTAATCATTCGCTTTACCGGATGAGACTGTTCAATTCGACGCCAGCTATCCTGAGGGAAACTTCGGACGGAACCAGCTACTAGATGGTTCGATTAGTCTTTCGCCCCTATACCCAGTTCCGACGATCGATTTGCACGTCAGAATCGCTACGGTCCTCCATCAGGGTTTCCCCTGACTTCGACCTGACCAGGCATAGTTCACCATCTTTCGGGTCCCAGCATTTGTGCTCAGAGCGCGCCTGCATTCACAGATTGGAAACGAGACGCCTCGGGAGTGCGAGAGGCCGACCTAGACCGACGCTCCATCCTCCCTGAGCTCGCGACAAGCACAAGCCTTCACTTTCGTTACGCCTTTCAGTTTATTAATCTCAATGACTCGCACACATGCTAGACTCCTTGGTCCGTGTTTCAAGACGGGTCCTGCGAGTGCCCGAAACTGAATCATCGCAGACTGAGACGCGCACAGTCTGAGACTGCACGGCAGCGACAACAGGGGCGCCGCACCGACGTCCGCACATAGGCAGGACATCGACAACGACGTTACCTTGCGTCGGGCCAGACGCGCGTGAACGCGTGCGCGGTTCATAGTCATACCGTCCGCGTGCCGGCCGGCCACCGTCCGGTCCAATCGACACCGAAGTGACAACGGGACTCCCGAACAGCGCTTAGACCGACATCGAACGGGTCGCGATGTATTACTAAGAGAGAAGTGCACGCCGTCCACGGACGCTACGAACACACGACGTGCCGCCCAACCGAAGCCGGTGACATCGAGCGCGCGCAAGTGCGCCGAGGAATGACGATGAATCTCTCCGTTCGTTCATTCGAGTTTCGCAGGTTTACCCCTGAACGGTTTCACGTACTCTTGAACTCTCTCTTCAAAGTTCTTTTCAACTTTCCCTCACGGTACTTGTTCGCTATCGGTCTCGCGGTAATATTTAGCCTTAGATGGAGTTTACCACCCACTTAGGGCTGCACTCTCAAGCAACCCGACTCTGAGGAGAGTTCCTCTCGCCGCTGCCCTCCGTCGCTACGGGCCTGGCACCCTCTACGGGAAAACGGCCCCGTTCAAGACGAACTTGGACAGGAGATGCGACGACGAGAAAGCGGAACCTCCCGAACACCACATCTCCCGCGGCCGTGACAACCGCGGGATTCAGTGCTGGGCTCTTTCCTGTTCGCTCGCCGCTACTAAGGAAATCCTGGTTAGTTTCTTTTCCTCCGCTTACTAATATGCTTAAATTCGGCGGGTAATCCTCCCTGATCTGAGGCCAACGATAAAAATTGAGGCAGACACGATATCCGTCAGCGCTACGACGCAACCACTACGACACGTAGAGTGTCGAAGCGGCGGCGTCAGCGGCGCCCTTCGGACGTCGAGTCCGCCTACTTTTGTAAGCGCATCTCACGCGCTCTGAGTCACAGGACGCCCTCGCAGACAGACAGTGGGTTGTTTTCGATATAATAATATATCGAAATCCCACGCTCTCACACGAAGAGTCGCCTGAAGAGGCGTTCGACACTAAAATATCACACTTGTGATGTGATATTTTGCAATATTTTTAAACGGACCATATCGAAACGAGATACGTTCGACGGAACCGTCATATGCGCCGACTTTCGTTGGCGCAGTGTGGTTTTTGTTTTTATGCAGCCGGCCCTCAGACAGGAGTGGTCCTGGATGTGTCTCCACGGACCGCAATGTGCGTTCGAAATGTCGATGTTCAAATGTGTCCTGCAGTTCACACTATGACGCGCAGTTAACTGCGTTCTTCATCGACCCGCGAGCCAAGTGATCCACCGTCCAGGGTAATGGTTTATGATGGATACATCATTATGGCATTTATATGTCATTTTAAAAAATATAAAAAAAAAATGTCTTAGAAAAAAATGTGCACCGCGTAACGGCGCACAAATTCTCTAAACCGCAAGTTTTTGGTATTTACGTACACGCAAAGTTCGACTCGGGGCGCGGATTTCTACCCGTCTGCGTCGATCTATAGCGCGACGCCGAAACTTTCAGACGAAACGAGTAGGTAAGTGTACAGTGCGCACGCGCACGACACGAACGTCGTAACGTCCGTCGGTTTCGGAGATTTATTGTGACTGGATTATTTTCGTTATACGCACTGTCGTGTGTCTGTTAGAACAACAACGGCGTAATACGTTAATGATCCTTCCGCAGGTTCCCCTACGGAAACCTTGTTACGACTTTTACTTCCTCTAAATGATCAAGTTTGGTCAACTTCCCAGCAACGCCGACGGCCGTGAAGCCACCGCGTGTCGGTCCGAAGACCTCACTAAATCATTCAATCGGTAGTAGCGACGGGCGGTGTGTACAAAGGGCAGGGACGTAATCAACGCGAGCTTATGACTCGCGCTTACTAGGAATTCCTCGTTTATGGGGGATAATTGCAAACCCCAATCCCCAGCACGAAGGAGTTTCAGCGGGTTGCCCGGGCCTCTAGGCCAGGGAGAACATGCTGATTCCTTCAGTGTAGCGCGCGTGCGGCCCAGGACATCTAAGGGCATCACAGACCTGTTATTGCTCAATCTCGTGCGGCTCGAAGCCGCCGGTCCCTCTAAGAAGAATTTTAATACGTCGCCAGTGAGTTGCGCATCCGAAGACACGCACACCTAAATGACGACGCCTATTTAGCAGGCTAGAGTCTCGTTCGTTACCGGAATTAACCAGACAAATCGCTCCACCAACTAAGAACGGCCATGCACCACCACCCACCGAATCAAGAAAGAGCTGTTAATCTGTCAATCCTTCCGGTGTCCGGGCCTGGTGAGATTTCCCGTGTTGAGTCAAATTAAGCCGCAGGCTCCACTCCTGGTGGTGCCCTTCCGTCAATTCCTTTAAGTTTCAGCTTTGCAACCATACTCCCCCCGGAGTCCAAAATCTTTGGTTTCCCGGAAGCTGCCCGCCGAGCCATTGTAGTAACGTCGGCGGATCGCTAGATGACATATTTACGGTTAGAACTAGGGCGGTATCTAATCGCCTTCGAACCTCTAACTTTCGTTCTTGATTGATGAAAACACCTTTGGCAAATGCTTTCGCTGATGTTCGTCTTGCGACGATCCAAGAATTTCACCTCTAACGTCGCAATACGAATGCCCCCAGTTATCCCTATTAATCATTACCTCGGAGTTCTGAAAACCAACAAAATAGAACCGAGATCATATTCTATTATTCCATGCACGAAATATTCAAGCAGCATTTTGAGCCCGCTTTGAGCACTCTAATTTGTTCAAAGTAAAATTGTCGGCCCATCTCGACACTCACTGAAGAGCACCGCGATAGGATTTTGATATTGAACCGGCGTTTTACCGCCGGCTCACCGACGATATGCTCCGCAAACGTGTCAGTATCACCGCGGATGCGGTGCACCGACAGCGCGGCGCACAAATGCAACTACGAGCTTTTTAACCGCAACAATTTTAGTATACGCTATTGGAGCTGGAATTACCGCGGCTGCTGGCACCAGACTTGCCCTCCAATTGTTCCTCGTTAAAATATTTAAAGTGTACTCATTCCGATTACGAGGCCTCGTAAGAGTCCCGTATCGTTATTTTTCGTCACTACCTCCCCGTGCCGGGAGTGGGTAATTTGCGCGCCTGCTGCCTTCCTTGGATGTGGTAGCCGTTTCTCAGGCTCCCTCTCCGGAATCGAACCCTGATTCCCCGTTACCCGTGACAACCATGGTAGTCGCAGAAACTACCATCGAAAGTTGATAAGGCAGACATTTGAAAGATGCGTCGCCGGTACTGGACCATGCGATCTGCAAAAGTTATCCAGATTCATCAAAATTAACGACTTCGGACGCGAGGCCCTCCGTCGATTGGTTTTGATCTAATAAAAGCACTCATCCCATCACTGGTCAGAGTTCTGATTGCATGTATTAGCTCTAGAATTACCACAGTTATCCAAGTAACTGAGTAAGATCTAAGGAACCAAAACTGATATATTGAGCCATTCGCGGTATCGCCTTAATACGGCTTGCACTGAGACATGCATGGCTTAATCTTTGAGACAAGCATATAACTACTGGCAGG
>JARACZ010000030.1:5400000-5402500 GCA_029255805.1 Keiferia lycopersicella | reverse complement strand
CGAGGGAACGATTATTGAAACGGTTCCGCTGCCGGGTTCCGGAATAGGAACCGGATTCCCTTTCGCTCAAAGGGCGTTATTTATCACTGATAGTTAAATAGTTATAAACACGCCACATCGACATAAGATTTCTCCTTGAGCTTAGGATCGACTGACTCGCGAGCAACTACTGTTCACGCGAAACCCTTCTCCACGTCAGTCCTCCAGGGCCTCGCTGGAGTATTTGCTACTACCACCAAGATCTGCACCGACGGAGGCTCCAAGCGGGCTCACGCCCAGACCCTTCTGCGCTCTCCGCCGCGCACGTCCTACTCGTTACGGCTTAATGACGTATGGATAACGTCGCACATGCCCGTAACGGTAGTGTATAGGCAAAACGCTTCAGCGCCATCCATTTTCAGGGCTGGTTGCTTCGGCAGGTGAGTCGTTGCACACTCCTTAGCGGATTCCGACTTCCATGGCCACCGTCCTGCTGTCATGAGCGACCAACGCCTTTCATGGTGTCCCATGAGCGTTTTTTAGGCGCCTTAACACTACGTTTGGTTCATCCCACAGCGCCAGTTCTGCTTACCAAAATTGGCCCACTTGGCACCGTCATCAGATCTCCGGCTTCATCATTCGAGTAAGCCGGAGTTCTCACCCATTTAAAGTTTGAGAATAGGTTGAGAGCGTTTCGCTCCCAATGCCTCTAATCATTCGCTTTACCGGATGAGACTGTTCAATTCGACGCCAGCTATCCTGAGGGAAACTTCGGACGGAACCAGCTACTAGATGGTTCGATTAGTCTTTCGCCCCTATACCCAGTTCCGACGATCGATTTGCACGTCAGAATCGCTACGGTCCTCCATCAGGGTTTCCCCTGACTTCGACCTGACCAGGCATAGTTCACCATCTTTCGGGTCCCAGCATTTGTGCTCAGAGCGCGCCTGCATTCACAGATTGGAAACGAGACGCCTCGGGAGTGCGAGAGGCCGACCTAGACCGACGCTCCATCCTCCCTGAGCTCGCGACAAGCACAAGCCTTCACTTTCGTTACGCCTTTCAGTTTATTAATCTCAATGACTCGCACACATGCTAGACTCCTTGGTCCGTGTTTCAAGACGGGTCCTGCGAGTGCCCGAAACTGAATCATCGCAGACTGAGACGCGCACAGTCTGAGACTGCACGGCAGCGACAACAGGGGCGCCGCACCGACGTCCGCACATAGGCAGGACATCGACAACGACGTTACCTTGCGTCGGGCCAGACGCGCGTGAACGCGTGCGCGGTTCATAGTCATACCGTCCGCGTGCCGGCCGGCCACCGTCCGGTCCAATCGACACCGAAGTGACAACGGGACTCCCGAACAGCGCTTAGACCGACATCGAACGGGTCGCGATGTATTACTAAGAGAGAAGTGCACGCCGTCCACGGACGCTACGAACACACGACGTGCCGCCCAACCGAAGCCGGTGACATCGAGCGCGCGCAAGTGCGCCGAGGAATGACGATGAATCTCTCCGTTCGTTCATTCGAGTTTCGCAGGTTTACCCCTGAACGGTTTCACGTACTCTTGAACTCTCTCTTCAAAGTTCTTTTCAACTTTCCCTCACGGTACTTGTTCGCTATCGGTCTCGCGGTAATATTTAGCCTTAGATGGAGTTTACCACCCACTTAGGGCTGCACTCTCAAGCAACCCGACTCTGAGGAGAGTTCCTCTCGCCGCTGCCCTCCGTCGCTACGGGCCTGGCACCCTCTACGGGAAAACGGCCCCGTTCAAGACGAACTTGGACAGGAGATGCGACGACGAGAAAGCGGAACCTCCCGAACACCACATCTCCCGCGGCCGTGACAACCGCGGGATTCAGTGCTGGGCTCTTTCCTGTTCGCTCGCCGCTACTAAGGAAATCCTGGTTAGTTTCTTTTCCTCCGCTTACTAATATGCTTAAATTCGGCGGGTAATCCTCCCTGATCTGAGGCCAACGATAAAAATTGAGGCAGACACGATATCCGTCAGCGCTACGACGCAACCACTACGACACGTAGAGTGTCGAAGCGGCGGCGTCAGCGGCGCCCTTCGGACGTCGAGTCCGCCTACTTTTGTAAGCGCATCTCACGCGCTCTGAGTCACAGGACGCCCTCGCAGACAGACAGTGGGTTGTTTTCGATATAATAATATATCGAAATCCCACGCTCTCACACGAAGAGTCGCCTGAAGAGGCGTTCGACACTAAAATATCACACTTGTGATGTGATATTTTGCAATATTTTTAAACGGACCATATCGAAACGAGAGACTTTCGACGGAACCGTCATATGCGCCGACTTTCGTTGGCGCAGTGTGGTTTTTGTTTTTATGCAGCCGGCCCTCAGACAGGAGTGGTCCTGGATGTGTCTCCACGGACCGCAATGTGCGTTCGAAATGTCGATGTTCAAATGTGTCCTGCAGTTCACACTATGACGCGCAGTTAACTGCGTTCTTCATCGACCCGCGAGCCAAGTGATCCACCGTCCAGGGTAA
>JARACZ010000030.1:5357500-5390000 GCA_029255805.1 Keiferia lycopersicella | reverse complement strand
CTTTCCTGTTCGCTCGCCGCTACTAAGGAAATCCTGGTTAGTTTCTTTTCCTCCGCTTACTAATATGCTTAAATTCGGCGGGTAATCCTCCCTGATCTGAGGCCAACGATAAAAATTGAGGCAGACACGATATCCGTCAGCGCTACGCCCAACACGCGACTATTTAAACGACCCTTTCAATTTAGCTTTTTGTGACATCGTACCGGAGTCGCTAAACCCCAGAGACATCGCTAAATGGATCGACGTTGTTGTACAAGTTTGGGACCGTGCCACAACCGCCGCCGCCGCGTGTCGTTATCGCCGTTCATTTCCAAAACTTAGAAAATCACCACAACTCCAACACGCAATCGACGCAGCACTATCAACCAGAGCTAAGGGCAGCAGACATTAGCGCGCGCCGTCTCGATAACACACTAGTCGACTGAACACAGTCTTTCGCGTCTCTCGAGACACGCGCTGTCCGCCGCCCCGCTACATATATACGGACGCCACAAACTGTTAGCCCGCATTGGTCTGTCCAGTCGAATTTAGTATTTTGTCAGTTATTAGGTCACTTATCATAAAAATACAAAAGGAGAGTATTGTAATACAAGAAGACATTTTTTTTTCATAATCTACTGAAATCGTCCGTGAACCATAAATCGGCTTAAAAGCATATTACGTTCTTGTATTGAAATCGGCTGCGATCAAATTCAAATTATATTTATTGTTCACTGTGTTTACAAATCTTAGAGGACCTTTAACCCTTTATTTAGTAGGCGCGTCAAAAAGTGCGTAAGCAAGCGCGTGGCGTGTTTAACGTAAAACGAAATACATGCACAATTAGAAATTTGTGAATCACTGCTAAGCTTTTATTTAAAACTGGTCTTAAAAAACAAGAGATATAAAAAAATATTAGCTGCAAATATTTTAAGGGGTGAATCAGCCCATGAAACTGAACATTTTTCCCCAAAAATTGGTTGGTAATTTTGTATGGGAGGACCAATTTTTTTTTTTTCATATTTCGACCTATGTTTTTTGTGGAAAGTTGTTCATTCATCATCCACCATCCGCTTCGTGGAGGACTATCTGTGCAACGTTGTTACCAGGTGGGTATAACTCTAATTCGCTAGTTCCCTGAATCATAGTATATGTAGATGTTTTGCACTATCAGATCGCATTTTCTTTTTCGCCGAAAGGTCGCCTGGAAGAGAATGCTGCCTCATTGGACCATCAAAATTTATCTATGTTTGTTATGTTATTGTTGTTTCTGTGTGCAATAAAAAATATTATTATTATTATTATTGGTTTATACATTTTAGTATCTCTCAGAAGAGGAAATTTCAACACGGGCCAAAGCCAAGTGTAATGGTAACGTCTATGTTAGGGATAAGAACTTTCTAACTATTCTACAAAGTGTTCAGTATCGTAGCTTTTTGAAGGAGGGTGTATGTATTTGAGTGAATGTCTAAACTTTTTAGACTAGTGTGTAACGTTTTTGGTATAACTCCTGTGGTCGATAGAACAATGGGTACGGTTTTAACGCTGTTGAGACTATCTCGATTGCTAGCATTTTGAGAGTTTTTCTGTATGTGTGTTAAGCAGGTTATGTGTATAGTAACCGAAACTAATTTGTTCTTTTTGTCTAACAGGGTTATATCAGATCTATTGTAGTGTATTGTCCGGTCTGTGATTATCGTTCTGTCCCAATATATTTATGACCTGGTCTTGGATCGGAAGCATAAATCCCTCCGTCTCGGGGAAGAGTTCTCCTCGCCGCAGCCAGGCGTTCGATGCACTTTTGTCGAAATGCCTACCGTGGAGGGATTGGCAGCCTAGCCAAGCGGCGATTTTTTTGCTTGTCGTCAACGATACGCTCGCAGGGGACGGTGTAACGAAAAGTTTGTAGGCGTGCTCAGACCATGAAACTGAACAACTCTTTCTAATGGGCCTATGTTGGTAAATGTGAATTTTTTTCTACCTCTCACACAAAATTCCAGATCAGCTGACTGAGTTTGTATGGGAACTCGAAATAAATTTTTCGTTTCCCGACATAGCCACCGTAGAAAAGGTTGTTCAGTTTCATGGTCTGAGCAAGCCTGCAAAGTTTTCGTTACACCGTCAATTACACCCTGCTTATTAAATTATTCGTTTCTAGGTTTCTAGGCATAACGCGATCTAGGCAAGTAAAGATTTAGGCTGATACAGAATCAGCCCTAATGAGAAGTAAGCAAACTGATAATTAGTCCTAAGAATACCTAGTCATTATTTTGACATTTAGGCATAACGCGACATAGTCACGGTACGCTTTAGGTATACCCGGCTCAAAGGATTCCTACAGTCTCGTGTAATATTGACTGCTGGGCTCGGCCAAAAAAATATTTCCGTAGGGTTGTAATTTGCCTGTTGTGGAGATTATTAATGTCAATCCAATGTTGAACGCTTAAAATTTGTGTCCAAAATTAGTACGTACTTCATTATTATTTTTTTTGTAATATATAACAAAAATATTATAAGCGGTGAATCAGCCCATGAAACTGAACAATTTCCCCAAGGCACATAGGTTGAAATATGAAATAAAATTTTGGACCTCCCACCGACCAAGTCAATAAATCAAAATTTCGACCTGTGTTCCTTGTGTAAAGTTATTTAGTTTCATGGGCTGTTGCACCCCTTAAAATATTTGTAGCTAATATTTTTACATCCTGTCTTAGGTTTCTCGTGGCAACATACGTTTCCCAAAGCTATATTCAGAATCGGTTCTTGTATAGAAATCGGCTCAGAACCATATTACGTTCTCGTATTGAAATTTAAGGTATGGATTTTTCCTTGGGGAATTTTTTTCAGATTCTTGTACTGGCCCAACATAGCAGGAGTGCATTCGCCATGTTCTCGGTATTCGAATTTTCTCGATTGATAATTAAATTGGATAAGGGCAGGCAGATGATGATGATTCTTAAACCCCGTATGAGGTTTTTTCTCACACCCCTAAGTGAAAAACTTAGTATGGATTTTCCAGTAGGGGTAATGAAGTTACATGTTAATGTTGTAGAAATAATTTCATTTAATATAATGAAACCATCTACATAGTATAAAGAAAAGTCGCTTTTCGCGTCTGTCTGTATGTATGTATGCTTAAATGTTTAAAACTACAAACACAACGGTTTTTTTTTAAATAGAGTGATTCAAGAAGAAGGTTTTTATGTATAATACTTGCCGTGAAAACATCCTATCCCACGGGAAAATGAGTCATATTTGAGGATATGCGCCAATTAACATAGTTTTTAAGGACTTGCAATTTAGAACGCGGCAACATTAATATTTATGGAAGTTAAAATAACGTGGTTTTCCAGGTTATAGTTGTTTATTAGAGTGACAATAGTTCTAGACTTGACAGTGATATTTCCATAGATGCGGAAATGAGGTTACAACATTCATCCTCCCTTAGGTATCTCTTTGCAGGGCCTGTTCAGCCGCTGGCTTCGTCGAGGTAGTAGGAGGTGTCGAGCAAGGAATACGTGAGTCCTGATGGAACGGGCGCGATCGCAGCGAATACCGTTCGATGTGTCCCTCGCTTTTAGTCTGATATTGCCGTATGGGGCCTGGGTCCCAGACCGTCACACGATCAATTGCACTGGATGTGTAGTATGCCAGGTGTTCATAGTCATCAGGCTCGGTTTGCAATTTAGAAAGTTCAGGCTGCTGTTGTCTGGTAATTGTTTTTCCTTCCGTTTATTGGATCTGATTGCTGGCGTTTCCATCATTACAATTTAAATGTTTTCACGTTTATTTTTGTTGACAGATTGCCAGCTAGTTCGGAGTCCAAAAAATCCTCATTGCAAAATTTTCTGTAATTTGATAAAAGGGCTATAAAAGCTCTTTAAAAGATGACGTTCCGAATGTGCCCCTGAACGTCCAAACCTGTACTTGCCAGCTGTTTAACAACAAGCTTGCACAACAATTCAATACTGTTTTTTTCGTTTTGTTGAAAATTGAACGTGGTCGATCAAATTAGGGGCCGCCGCCTGTAGGTATATGGAATGACACAGGTCTGTCATCACACACACGACCTGCGTCTCTGAGATACGGAGACGTTCCTCGTCACGTGCGGGAGAACAAATTTTCTATCAGCAACACCTATGTCATGAAGCCTTAACGATTATAAACGAAGTTACGATACATGCTAAATCGCCTGGCATCTGTAGGATACCACCTAGAGATCAATCTTACAAGGAGTACTTGTTTTTAAGAACAAACTGTTATTTTATATTAAGACTAGCTGGTACCCGCGACTTCGTTTCGCTGACTTAGTATTTTAGATGATAAAATAACCTTGTTTCCTTCACTAACGTCCTAAATTATACATGCTAATCTGGGCTTCTATTAGTGCTCCTTGTGGACTACGTCAGGAACACCAAACCTTCGAAGTCTATATGCCAGCAGAAACTACCCATCAAGCAGAACAACTTTTGCTATGCCAATAATAAAATTTCTGAGTTAATGTAAGGATATGCCATAAAACAATAAAAACTGAAAAAGGGAGACATTCGGAGATGTTACTACGAGACCACTTCATTCGTTTATGCTTTTATTTCTAATCTGTTGTTCAAGCGAGTATGCAAAACATGTTAATAATGTTGAATACTTCCTATTCAAGCAGTATGAATGTCATTTACACCTGGATATTGCACCAGAATACTATTATTAACATGTTTTGCATACTCGCTTGAACAACAGATAAGAAATAAAAGCATAAGCGAATGAAGTGGTCTCGTAGTAACGTCTCCGAATGTCTCCCTTTTTCAGTTTTTATTGTTTTATGGCCAAGCTACGCTTTCACGGCCAAACCACTAAACCGATCATCACGAAATTTCACACAGAGATTAGTAAGATACCGAGAACGGACATAGGCTACTTTTTTTCACCACTCGAGGGTCTGAAGTACCTTCAGTAGACCACCAGGTACACCACCAGGAGCCCGCCTAAACTATAGGAGATACAGACATGGCACCAAGCAAAAAATGTTTAACTTGATGGGTAGCTTCTGGTGGCATATAGACTTTGAAAGTTTGCAGTACCTGATGTAGACCACCAGGTGCACAACCAGGAGCCCACCTAAAATATACGAGATAAAGATATGGCACGAAAACAAAAGTTGTTCTGCTTGATGGGTAGTTTCTGCTGGCATACTCGTATAGACTTCGAAGGTTTGGTGTTCCTGACGCAGTCCACGGAAACAAGGTTATTTTATCATCTAAAATACTAAGTCAGCGAAACGAAGTCGCGGGTACCAGCTAGTGATAAATAAATGGATTGACCTATTTTTTTCAATTAAGTATAAATTATAAAGTTTGTATAGTATACTTACGACAAAACTTGAATGAACAACCTGATAACTACAGCTTTTATCCAGATTACGTTCTCGTATTGAATTTTCAAAATTGCTGACCGAAAGAAGGGAAGCTGACGATAGCTCGGAAAAAATGGAACAGCCTGTGCATCGGGCAAATCACCGACCAGGTTATAGGCTAAAAAAAACATACCCCTAAAAGGGGGGTTGGCTGCTACACATAAAATAAGTTTGTAAATCACGTAAATTTCATAGTGCCGCGTAGTAAATTTAATCTATATTTTTATAACCTCAATAAATGAGTTTGTCGAATACAATATAATTATTATTATTACAATAACAAAACAAATAACAAAAGTAAAAATTACTAATATCCCTACGATAAAAAAAATGTCTATGTTAGGATACTTTTCTCTCATATTAATTCAATATTTTTCAATCGTAGAAAAACAAAATTTGTGGTGCAATTTGAATACCAGACGATACAATCATCATTTATTTCATTTTTCATTTATCACTTTATTTTACTTACTTTTCATTCGATATGTAAAGCAGTATACGTACCACGGATGTAACATCGATACGGATGTTAAAAAACCTCGGTTGTTATTGACAGGTTACATACCTAAGTACGTAATCTACTATTAAATATAGAACTAGGAAAAAAAGCAATAGAATCACGACAATTCAAAAGTTAAAGTAGTTGTATACGATTTTAAATTTCGAGGCCGCTTGAACGCAGGAATTGTATTTTTAATCGTTTGGCGAATTATAATTCAATATTACAATAACAAAAACTAAAAATTACTAATATCCTTACGATTACAAAAATGTCTACTTTATGTTAGGATACTTTTTTTTACGTATATATTAATTCAATATTTTTCAATCTTTGATTACCAGAAGATACAATCATCATTTATGGATCGTTTTCTTGTACATATTTATCGCTTTATTTTACTCACTTTTCATTCGAGTAAAGCATTCGCTCCGCTCGTTTGTTAAAAAACCTCGGTTGTTGTTGATAGGTTACATACCCAGCATGAGACATGTAATAGTAGATTACGTACTGAGGTATGTAAGCTATCAATAACAACCGAGGTTTTTTAACGCCCGAGCGGAGCGAGGGCGGTACCTTTCCGAGGTTGTTATTGATGTTACATCCGTGGTACGTATACTGCTTTACATATCGAATGAAAAAAGAGTAAAATAAAGCGATAAATACAAGAAAACGATCCATAAATGATGATTGTATCGTCTGCTATACAAATTGCACTACTAAACTTTTTTTTCTATGATTGAAAAATATTGAATTAATATGAAAGAAACGTATCCTAACATAAAGTAGACATTTTTCTGATCGTAGGGATATTAGTAATTTTTACTTTTGTCATTGTAATATTGAGTAATAATTCGACAAACTCATTTATTGAGGTTATAAAAATGCAGATTAAAAATATAATTCCGGCGTTCAAGCAACACAATTCGTAGCGGCCAGTTCGAAATTTAAAATCGTATACAACTAATTGGATGCAACTCCTATTAAAAATAAGAAGAAATTGATAATTGCCGCGATTCTATTGGTTCTTTTTCTAGTTCCTTTAATATTACTTACAGGTTTAGTTTTAAAACCTCGCCCGTAAGTTGAACTTACAGGTCGTGTTTTTTGTCAGTAATGACCTACTTTATGTAAAATTAATTAAAAAAATCTGTAATTTATTTGAGCGTACTAAAACGAAAATAGTAAATTACTTGTAGCGGGTAAAAAATAAGTCATTCAAGCAGTTAAGCTTGATGGACCGATTTCCAAATGGAGACCACCAGGTCACCTTTGGTTTGAGAAATGTGGTTTCAATAATAGTTAAACTCCCAAAGCAAGTAAATTTTAGGACCCGGCTGGTGTTAAAATAGTGAAAAATACTAGCTCAAGTATTTTCAGGGTACTCTTTCAGAATTCGATAAAGCTTTCGAATTATATTGTAGGTGATTTAAATAGCAAATTTATTCTTTTCGTTTTAGTGCACAAAAGCTTGTTATAAAACTTATTAGTTTCTTGGGCCGGTTAACCTCTTAAAATACTTGTAGCAATTGTTTAGTTTCGTCAAGCGCGCTTAACCATGCAATATTACGTTCTCGTATTGAACAGGATGTAAAAAAAATTAGCCGCAAATTTTTTAAGGGGTAAATCAGTCCATGAAACTGAACAACCTTCCCCTAGGAACATAGGTCGAATATGAATATGAAAAAAACATCCCATACAATTACCGACCTATAAAGTCAATTTGTATGGGAGGTCAAAAAACATTTCACATATTTAATTCGACCTATGTTTTTTGGGGAAACTTGTTTAGTTTCATGGACTGATTCACCCCTTAAAATATTTGCAGCTAACATTTTTACACCTTACATTTTCACTATACATATTTACAGAGTGTAATTTTAAAGTAAACCAAACCAACCAGCTTATGAAGTGCACTGTTAAGAGACTTTTATCTCGCGCGCGATAGATTTCAGACGTGTAAATCTCTACGATGCACATAATAAGCCGGAAGTTGAAACAATATCGCATTTGAACCGACTGTTACTTCATTTTTGTGTAGATTCCAAAGCCAAGACTAAAAAAAACATTGCAACGCGTCAGCCATGACAGCTTGGCATACACTGACACTTACGTTCCAAAAGGGTTTAAAAAAAACTAACCTAATTATTACGTTCCGTTCTTCGCGGTAACATACCAAGCACATCGCCATTTACCCAGCGACTAGAATAATAATTAAAAAAAAAATCCCTATTAAGATCCTAACCTGTCACTTACATTAAGGTCCAACGCTCGCTCATGCGGTTTTCCGCGCGGTCCACTTTGGCTAAACACAATGTTTGCGCTAGGAGACGCGGACTGCGATCAACCGCGACACGGCGACACCTTGCCATAGTAAAGCTACTACCTAGGCACTATGAGTCTTCTAAATTTGGACGGGTAAATAATGGCTGGGCTTTCAAGCCGCGCGGCAGCCGCCGCAGCGGGAGCGTTGGACCAAAGATATTTTTAAAGTGAAAAAAAAAAGCCTCAAGCTACAACCGTTTTAACTATACCACTTCTTTCCGTGGTTTTGTTAAAACAATCGTAGCCCGAGGCTATCAAGTTATGTTTTACATAAAAGAGTCTTATTTTGAACTAAATAGATCACAAAAACTCTAAATAAAATTCAATAATTTAAATAATTGAGTGCACTCGAAAACATATAATAAACTAAATAAAATAAAGGTGAATATAATGATTAATCCATAGGACACCAAGTCTTCAAACGACTCATTGAACCTGAAACAGATAAAAAAAATTAGTAAGCGCAAAATAAAACTTCAAATTTTTTAAATATAATATTATAAATAATTCTATTACTAATACCTAAGTAACATCTTCTTGAACAAATTTTTCTCTAATTTTACGTTACGTAAATTTGTAGACTTCGTAGTAGAATCTGAAACATAAATAATATTGATTAGTAAAGGAACAACAAGTTTAAAAACTTTATAATAAGGAAAGATTCCATACAAATAATACTAACGGTACGAAATGAAGTAGGTTTTCTAAGCCGGTCCTACTCGAAGACACGTAGAAGCTCTCTCGTGGTTTCTGAAAAAATAAATAAATACCAAAAGCATTAAAGTCCGTAAAAGAACCTTAAAAAAAAACGAAATATAATTTTTTACCTGTATCTACCTTTTTACCTTAATACCTTTGAATAACAGTTACCTTTTACCTGTCAACAGTCAGTAAGTCAGTCAAGTCAAATCATATCATGTCAAGTCTGTAATGTCAAAGAAAGTGGCCTCCACAAAGCACGCTTTATACAAAGGCCCTGCCAAGGCCGCGCGCAAAACGCTTTCAGTCGAAAGCGTGAAAAAAATAAGTTTTTGGTCTCCAACCGTACCGAAAGACAGTCTTATAACCAAAAGGAAACCGCTCCCAACTTCAATCTCGACCTCGACCCGAACTTCAATATTGAGCTTCCCAAATCGCCCGAGAGGCCCCGCGTCGTCGCCGAAGCTTCAACATAGGTCAACTCACAGGCGAGAGCACGCTAGTTACATCGTTAGGGGAGGTCTCGAGACTACGTCATTGGGAGCAGACGCGTCCGCCGGTCCAACACACCTCGAAAGGTGAATTTCCCCAGCTAACACGGTTTTAAGCATCTGACGGTCCAACGCACCCCAAAAAGGAACGCGTTTTCCCGTCAAATACATGTTTTTTTGCGTTCGCCGCTCCAATGTACCTCGAAAGGCACATCTCCGCTACAAACGCAAAGGTTTTTGCGTCACTGCCAAAACGCGAAAGACATTTCGACAGCAGACGCGGGGGTTTTGCGTCCGCCGCTCCAACGCGTCTCGAAAGACACGTCTCCGCTACAGTTGCAAAGTTTGGTCGCGATTACTACTTCTCGCAAGCAAGAAGGCTCATCATCTTTCAAATTTAAATGTCGTTTTAAAAAAAGAAAAAAACAGCCACTACAACGCGTCTCGAAAGTCACGTTTCAGTGGCAGAAAAGCCGCATTTTACGTCGAATGCAAAACACTCGGGGCGCGGACTTCTGCCCTTCTAAGCTGATGCATGCGACGGTGATTACTACTCCTCAGTGTAAGAAGGTTCATCATTCTATGCGAGTTTAAATAAAGAAATAAGTTGTGCTTAGGTATCACATGAGTTCCGTAATTTCATTAAATTCGCTTTTGCAGGTTCTTTGGGCCTTGGTGAGATTTTATTATACTGCATTTTTCGTTTCTTTGCATTACCATTTTGCCAAATTATTTGGTCCTTTCTTGCACTACCATTTGCCAAATTCTCGTAGATATTTGGTCTATAATTTTGCATGTATATTAGCCTTTTAACACGAACTCTGATCAACCGTTGCACACTTTTTCTTCCAAACCTAGGCAAAAGAATCGAGCTATTCTCACGAACAACAGTTCTAATGCCACAGCTTAGTATTTCAGTTCTGCTTTATACCCTTAAGCTAGCGATCGCAACCGCACGCAAAAACGCACGGGCAAAAGCTAAGCGTTCATGTTAGTTGATGGTTGCTAGCGTCGAAACGTACGAAACAGTCGCACGCTCGGCGCTTCGCATTTAAACGACCTCAAAATTCAGCTATAATGCTAACCAGCTTTTTAAAGCGTGGATATCACCAACCGAATAGGCCGACGTTGTTGTAAAATGTAAAGTTTCACCGAATGACTAATGTATGAACGAAACGCACTTCATAAGATTAGTCTTAATCAGAAACGTCTCTACACTAGATCAACGCACGGCGTTACTAATCGCATAGTTTTTGAAAGGTAAAGGAATCAGGACGTGTCTAAAAAGAACACCAGTTCCAGAACCATGGTTTCGGCTCGAGGCAATCTCCCAGGCTACCTCCTATATATATAAACGATATAAAACTCCCAGCCGCGCGGGAGTTTGTACCATCTACTTTAGACTCCAGTTTCCATGTGCGACTATAGATAACTTTCGTCCATAGGTTCTGAGCCCGGAAAAAGATCGCAACTCGAATTTAACTACTCGGCTGGCGGATGAAAACGTATAAATCAGAATACACATCTCGAAGAATTTTTCTCGATCAGAAATATCCTTACGTTTTAACGCCAGCAAAGTAAGTTAACGAGGCTAAGAAATCGAGAGATTTCTCCAAGAGGCTTGTCGGCAGAAGCGCAATTGAGATATCAAAGCACGCCCGCCGACTTTGGGACACTCGGCTCCGAGCGTCCTCCCATACATATATTTTTCAGACGAAACTGTTGGCCGCGTGTAGGCCAAAATTCGCAAAAAAAAATTTCGATATATCGTCAAAATTCACACAAGATTTCCAGCAGAAGCGCAATTGGTCGTCCAAAGCACGACGCCGAAATTCTTGAGCAAATATTTTCGATTTTCGAGCAGAAATTTTTGGAACGGACACTTCTCATACATATAATATCGTGGATATGGAACGACTGCCCGCGCGCGGATTTTTAGCCACAAAAAAAAAGATTTCGGATGAATCATAAAGTTGATACAGTAATATTTTTGGAACTCGGGGTGCTCCAACGGGGCGGAGGGCGGAGCTCTAGATGGGGGGATGAGGGCCATGCGAATTTGAATTCGAGTGGTAGAATTTGAAATCGAGTGATCGAAAATGAGTTGTGTCATAGAAAAAATACTCGAGTGATAGAATTTTAATTCGAGTGATAGAATTTTAGTGCGAGTACTCGAAAATAATTACGAGTACCAGAAAGTTTGTTATTATTACAGAGATCAATCCATTAACTTACGACCATTCGAATATTAATTCGAGTAATAGAATAAATTCTAGTGGTCAAATTTATTTTCGAGTAGTAGAAAACTGTTGTGTCATCGTTGAAAACTATACAACTTTCTACCACTCGACTTCAAATCCGTATGATAGAAAACAAATCCGTCCTTTAGAAATCGAGTTGTACGACATGTACTCATTACCTACCTACCCACTAGAAACCATCTCATAATGGTTTTAAAGTAAAAACCACATCACGCCTCTATTCCTTGGGAGGCATGCAGAGCGTAAACGACCAGTATGCCATGAAAAATATATACAGGGTGTACGGGACGGTGTAACGAAAACTATGCAGGCGTGATCAGGCAATGAAACTGAACAACTTATTCTATGGGGGCTAAACGATAAAAAAATTTCGAGTTCCCATACAAAGTCAGTCACTTGATCGGAAATTTTGTATGGAGGTCGAATTTTTTACGTTTACCAACATTCCCCATAGAAAGTTGTTCAGTTTCATGGTCTGATCACGCCTGCAAAGCTTTCGTTACACCGTCTCTTACACCCTGTACAATACACACAGGTAGGAGTACATACATACATACATCACGCCTTTATCCTTTTCGGGGTAGGCAGAGCGTTAATGGCCGTATGAATACGCTCGCTATCGCCACATCTGGCATTTTTTTGAGGACTGTTTATCAAGGTTGTTTCAGAAAACATGTGTATCACTATAGTGACAGGTTGTCAGCCTGTCGCCTAAACATTGTAATACACCAATACTCTTCTCTTAGTCGCCTCTTACGACACCCGCGGGAAGGATGTGGGGTGATGCTATTGTAAGCCGACATCAAACGGCTTTCAATTTCTTATTTTCACTTATGATATCAACACCCAAACCTTTCCTCTCCATCATCTGCCTGCCCTTATCCCAATTCATTTGGGGTGGGCGCGACATGTTTTCTTCTTCCATTTGTGGGCCCTATTAAATGAGAAGTCCACTTAGGATGAACGGATATATTTACTGCAGTAATTATAAAAACAACAAGATAATAATATTCACAGCAAGGTAAAATCGAAATAGCATTCCTTGAAAGGTTGTCCATCAACAACCCTCGTTGTTCTAGGTAACCAGTGTGGCCGGTACACATTCATCTCTATCAGCAGTCAAAGCCTCATTTATATCCTTTTTGTTCATGTCGTCTTTTACACAATCCATCCAAGCCTTCCTCTCCTCCTGCATCCATCCACATTCATGTTCATTACTTTCTTTAGCAAATGCTCCTCATCCCTCCTTATAACATGCCCATACCAAGAAAGACGGTTTCCTCTCATCTTATCTTTCACTGGAGTTTCAAACTTCCTCTTATATTCTCATTCCTTATCTTATCCATCCTGGTCACACCACACATCAATCTCAACATTCTCTCTCATCTCAGTCCTCTAGTGGGCCAACGCTCAGAGATCCATATATGACGACAGGTCTTACCACTGTCTTGTGAATGTTGCCCGTCAATTTGAGGGGCATTCGGGGGTCACACTCTGTACCCGTGACCTGTAAACCTTTCATCTTCATTCTAATTAAAGTGAGACAGTACTAACATACTTATATGAAGTATTGTTCAAAGCTTGTTTCTTGCTTGCCCCGGACCCTGTTGTCTACAGTTCTTCATCAAGTTTTGGCCGAAATCGGTACACTTAATTTCTTCATTGAGTCTGAAAATTTAAAGCATTTATTTAGGTACATACAATACAAACATACATAGAGCCTTTATCCGTTGTGGGGTAGGCATAGCAAAATTAATCGTATGTCTGAACCATGAGCCACAAGATAAATAAATATAAGAAATTGAAAAATTGACAAGCGTCGACTGGGAATCTAACACGGGCACATAGGGTACCATTGCTCTGCCACTGAGCTATCGACGCACTGCTGGACTTCGTCAATTTCTCAATCTCTTGATGCTCGTGTCGAAGCGACGATTGTAGCGACATCTAGTAGTGGCACTTAGTACTTATTACCTGGTTAGTCTACGTTGACGAAGATCGAGCGGTGCTTCGATAGCTCAGTGGTAGAGCAGTGTGCCGTGTGGTGCCGGCTTAAAATAGCATCACCCCATTTCCAACGGTCGGTGGCAGCAGCGTTCCCTGTAAATATATACATGTAGACGTTCAGTCAGGATTCGCCATATTTTTCGCCGATTTTGTTAGGGAAACGACAGAATTGTTCAACTATCTTCTTGTATTGCCTTTACATACTTGTTACAGTATTATTATCAAATCAAAAAAAATATTTCATGATTTCCTTACATATTCGATTCGATACGATTGGCAAAGACGTTACTAGTTTGACAGTTCTTACAATTCTAACTTTAATTTGTTTTCTGTACGGGAAAGGTAGTATGGCCGCCATCCTGCCAAGGAGTTTCTATTCAGCCAGTGGTCTTGGCCGACATACAATATCTTGCACTGCGCTCGCCAATCCGCCTGCCAGGCGTGGTGAGTATGGCAATACCCCCTATTGGGGGAGGCCCATGTCCAGCAGTGGACTGTTGTAGCTGTAGAAGTAGAGCAGTGGGCCGTTACCCAAGTGCCGGGTTCAATTCCCTGTAGCTACGCTTGTAATTTTTTTAATTTCTTATTTTCACTTATGAGAATAATATAGCACTGTGAATGCATTACATCCTAATAAAATGAGCCACAGAACAGTCCACAGCTGGACAGTGGCCTCCCCTTTTTAAGGGTGTTTGCCATATTCAACACAACTAAAGCAACTTTACATTAGAAATTCCAAGGTGTAAAAAAATCAACTGCAAATATTATGGGTTGGGTAAGGGGTTGAACCAGTCCATAAAACTGAACAACTTTCCCCAATGAACATTGGTCGAATATTAGAAAAATTTTTGGAACTCGCATAGAAAATTACCAACTGTCCAAATCAATTTGTATGGGAGGTCCAAAAAAATTTCTCGTATTTCGACTTATGTTCCTTGGGGAAAGTTGTTCAGTTTCATGGGCTGATTCACACCTTAAAATATTTGCAGCTTATATTTTTACACCTTATTTTGAAAATTACAAATACCTATTTTGAAGATACAAATGTTTGTACGTAGTCGGTCCCAAAGTTCTGTCACTGGCATATTATTTTTGAATTTAGAACACGAATTTGGAAAAGTTTTATTGCATTCCGTTTTTGAATGTTTGACAATTATTTTAAAACAATAAATGATCATTTGGCGCGATTTTTCACGATGGAGTGGACTTTGAAAGAAAACCGAACAGCAGTTTTGACGTTGCATCGCTGTGGGCACTCGCCGAGTACCATTTTCAAGTTGCTCAAAAAATTGAAAATAACGCTTAGGTTTGTGTATCGTACTATGAGTAGGTACACTGAAGTCTCTAGTGTTGAGGACAAGAAAAGAACTGGCCGGCCTCGCTCCGCAAGAACACCAGCAGTGATCAAAGCGATCGAGCCGCGCTTACGAAGAAATCCTGTCCGAAAACAGAAACTTATGGCTTTGCAGATGAAGGTTAGTAGATAAACAGTCAAAAAGGTTTTAAACGAAGACCTTAAGCTGCGAGCATACAAAAAAAAGAGTGGGCACTTACTTAATGCCCGTTTAAAAGAAATTAGACTCAAAAGATCCCGGGTGTTGTTAAAACGGTACGCGAAAAACCGGCACCGCGATATACTTTTTACAGAACAAAAAATTTTTGATATAGAAGAAAAGTATAATAAACAAAACGATAGAGTGTACGCTACCAGCTCTGAAGAAGCAGGAAACAAAGTTCCGCGGGTGCAACATGGGCATCATCCCTCTTCAGTCATGGTCTGTTTAGGAGTCTCCTACTATGGGCCAACTGAGGTTCATTTTTGCGAAAAGGGGGTCAAAACCAGTGCAAAAGTGTACCAAGAGACGGTTTTGGATCGGTACGTTAAAGACCTGCCCAACACACTATTTTCAGGACATCACTTTGTGTTCCAGCAGGATTCTGCGCCCGCTCACAAAGCCAAGACCACTCAAGCCTGGTTTGAACGTCAAAACATTGAGTTTATAAGACACGAAGATTGGCCTTCCTCCAGTCCGGACCTTAATCCTCTGGACTATAAAATTTGGCAGGTCTTAGAAAGCAAGGTCTGTGCTAAGCCCCATAAAAATTTGGAGAGCCTGAAGTCAGCCATAGTTAAAGCAGTCGCTGAAATCGACATGGATATGGTGCGTGCTGCGATAGACGACTGGCCGCCGCGGTTGATGGCCGTTATTAAAAGCAAGGGAGGTCATTTCGAATAGTTTTATGTTATTTTGATTCTTCGATAATTGTATTTTTAATTGATATATAAATTTTTAAAAACGGATTGGTACTTTTTATTTTATCAGTATTTTCATATATGACAGAACTTTGGGACCGACTACGTAGTAATAACCTGTAAGTCAGTCGTCATAAGTACACAGTCAAACATGCTAACCAGATGCTGGGTCGATCATCGGGTCGTTAGTAGACTCGGTGTCCCACAAGAGACATTAACCTGGAAAAGACATAATGAGAAAAAGATAAAGATATTTTATTTGCTTGAGTACATACATATGTCACGCCTGTATCCCTTGTGGGGTAGACAGAGCGTTAACGACAGTAAAAAATACGGTTGCTATCGCCACGCCCGACAAGTTTTAAGGGGCGTTTCCGATAATTCGTGTATCACTTTAGTGACAGGTTGTCAGCCTATCGCCTAAAAATTGTAATACAAAGGAAACCCTCGAGTCCCTTAGTCTCCACTTACGACACCCACGGGTACGGGGTGATGCTATTCTAAGCCGGCATCACACGACATAATGAGTGCAACAAAGTAAAACAGACCACTGACAAAATTGCCTACTCTCCAAGCAGAAAACAGGCGTGATTAAATGGAATGTGCTATTCGCCTTTTTCCGCGCAAACTAAGCATTGTTGATATTTATCACTTTGTGAATTTGCTCCCAGTCTGGTTAGGACATTGCATACTGATCCACCTGATTGTCTCTAAGAAAGATGGTTCCGTGTTTCGGATGGCACGTTGCTGTTTATGATTACTTAGGCGGAGGTCGATACACAACCGCGTCAGAAGCCTGCTACACTAAAATTCTGACACCAGGGTGCAATGGGTTGTTAGACGGCTCGGTGTCCCACACGAAAAGAGATAAGAGAGAGAGCCTTGAAAATTGCGATCCAAACTTTTACCTACTAGCCTTAATGTTTATTGCAGTTGTCTTTGCCGTGTGATGCCGGCATAGAATAGCATCACCCCAATTCTTCCCGCGGGTGTTTTAAGAACCAACTAAGGGACTCGAGGGTTTCATGTGTATTAGCACGTATACAACTCTCGGCGACAGGCTGACAACCTGTCACTACAGTGATACACGAATCATACCTCAATACTTGTCAGACGTGGCGATAACGATCGTAACTTTGCGACCGTTAACGCTCTGCCTACCCCGCATGGGACAAAGGCGTGATTTGTGTGTGCGTGTCTTATAAAACAATTTTTCAGTCGTTACAATGGACAATTATTTTAAAGGTTTTCAAAACTAAGCATTATGCATATATCACGCCTTTATTCCTTGCGGGGTAAGCAGTACAATAAAAATACGTTCGCTATCACCATGACTGAAAAATACATAGATCCATAATACTAATATGTCAGACACTCTCTGTCTTTTGAATCCACAAAGTCCCGGCACTATCTATGATGTCATTGTAATGTTGATTATGTCATTCCTAATAACAAGATAGTTGTTGACGACAACACTATGGCCCGAACCACTACTTGGTTAAGCATTATTTTATTTTATTTTGTATGTCGTACCCAAGTACCAATCGCTTAGCGATATATTTATAGCTTCCGCTGGTGACATGCTTTATGCACCAGTACTAGAAGTACCCACACAGTGTGGCGGTAGTTTGTATAGGAATTTAGAATTATAATTGATTAAAATCTTGTTGACATTTTTTTAGTAAAATGCAGGGTAGACATGAGGGACTAACTGTGAAGACTGAATCGATTGCTTACTTGTGCTCTGCTAATTTTGTGAAAAACTGTGATACATATTGTGACTATTTGTGACAAAGTGAAATAAAACGCTGTAAAGCGTGAGTCAAGTCCGATTTTATTGAAGAGGCCTAGAAATTACAAAGAAGCGCCAAGATCCCTAGCCCTAAACTCATACAATCTTTGGTCCTTTGTTCTACGCCGGATCGCGACTTCGTAACGGAAGCTAGAGGTCAAAACGGACTTTGACTAAAAATGAGTACAGTGAAGACCAGAAGTCAAAAGCGACGTGACGCGATGGATCAGAACAGGCTTGTTGATGACCTGGAACATGTTTCGGAGCCATCTCTAGTGGAAAGCGAGGATGCAGCTGGAAAAAATAGCACGCCGATTGGAAAGGCCAAAGGTCACCTTGACCATAGCTATTGTGTGCCGCAGCGGACTTCGAGAGATGTGATAACCTGTTCCACGCCTGACACGATGAGAAGGAAGGAGATGAGCATCCGGAGTAGTGGCTCCAGCCGTGCTGACCTGGAAGTTGAGCGCCGTCGTAAGGAGTATGAAGCAGAAGTCAAGCTAACACAGTTAGAATCGATCACAGAGAGGGCAGTGGGTCAGAAAAAGGTACTGGAGAAGAAGCTAGCCCATGACATAGCACGCATCGCTGCTGAAAAAGAAGCTGGAGAGGAAAGGTCAGTCAGGTACAGTCATCAGTCATGTATCACTTGGCAGGTTGTCAGCCTGTCGCCTAAAATTGTTACACACATAAAACTCCCTAACTCGCCGCAAGAAAGAAATGGGGCTCTTGATGCTTTTCTAAGCCGGCATCCCACTTACCTACAGCCGTGTAGATGATGCCGCCAGCTGTAGTTGACACCTCACGGCTGACAGCTGTCAACAATGATGTGCCTGTCATTTCTGCGATGTAGCTGAATCGCCTGAAATATGTAAGTGAGAAAACATGTTTTTGAATACTTATCTTTATGGATGTTAGGTTAGTTGTAAAAAATATTATGGACGTAGTCAGAATGAAAATAATTTATCATTGTAACAGTAGTATATACTCAGATAAAGACAGATAATAATTCATCATTCATTACAAATGTGCCGTCAATCATTACAAATCACGCCTTTATCCCTTGCTGGGTAGGCAGAGCGATAACTATGGTAAAATTACGGTCGTTATCGCCACGTCTGACAAATATTGAGGGCCTTTTTAGATTATATCTGTATCATTGTAGTGACAGGATGTCAACCTAAGTCCCTCAGTCGCCTCTTACGACACCCACGGGTAAGAAATGGGGTGATGCTATTCTAAGCCGACATCACACGGCATCTCAACCGGCATCACAGTAGCACAATCCAGTACAGTAGCACTTAATTCACCTAAAAACAACTGTCTGTGCAATTGTGGTCCCATTTTCCCATGGGAATCCCAACAATGTATATTTTGGAGGTAATATTAATCATGTTATTAAAATAAAATTTATTAAAAGAAACTTTAAAATTTTTATATATAGTTAGTTAGTAGAGTTTATTGTCAAAATAGAAACAAATCTTTCTTCTTTAGAATATTTTAAGTGTTTTTTTTGTAGAGCAGGGGTTGGTCTTGGTCCTGAGAAGACCAACAGCCACTGCATCCTTTGCAGATCTATTGTGGCAATATTTCAAGTTAAGTGTAGATATTAAATTCAAATTAAAAAAAGAAATGTGTTATGTAAGGACAAACATACACACTTTATAATTTTACTTTTATTAAGCCCGTTTGAAGCCAATAAAAAAGTAAAACCTAATTATAAGTTAGCCCACTTGATCCCACTGCTGGGAAAAGGCCTCCCCTGCAATCTTACACTCCTAGTGGTGTATTGCCACCGTCATCCAATCCTGAATCTTGTATGTATGCGTCAAGATTGTCACACCAATGTTTCCACATTTTTTAAAACTTATTATAAAAACAAATATAAGATTACGTACCTCAATATCAAATTTATGCAGCATAATTGGATAGTCACAACACACGAGTGTACTGCGTTGGTCGCACATTTGTAGATGTAGTTGAACTGCCTCCTGTCACAAATGACAGCTCGCTAAGAGTCTGCAGGAGTTTTTTGTAGAAGCAGGCTTCTGTAATGTAGCTGGATAGCCTGGAATGTGTAAATGGAAAAACATGTTGTATATGAGCACTATAATGACGACCGATGTGGCGCAGTGGTAGTGCGACTGCCTTTGACGCAGAAGGTCCCGGGTTCGATTCTCGGTGGGTCACTCACAAAATTGATATTTATCACTTTGTGAATTTTTTTCCAGTCTGGTTAGGACATTGCGGGCTGAACCACCCGATTGTCCGTAAGTAAGATGGTTCCGTGTTTCGGATGGCACGTTAAGCCGTAGGTCCCGGTTGCTGTCTATGATCACTTAGACGGCGATCGTTACACCACCATGTCAGAAGCCTGCTACTTGTAGGAGGCGGTTGAAAAAATTCTGACACTAGTGTTCATCGGGTTGTTGGATGACTCGGTGTCCCACACGAAAAAGAAGACTATAATGATGGAAGTTGTACAAGAAAATTTGTAAGATAGTCAAAAGTATTTTTTATCAAAGTACATTTGTACTTAAATTCAAAAAGCCAATAAATAATTCATCATAATAAAAGTACTATAGCACTCAAAAGGAATTATAACTGGAGACCTGAGCAAATGCAGCTGCTACCCAGTTGCCCATTTTTTTTTCATGTGGGACATGGAGACGTCAAATTTTCCTATGGGAATAAGTAAGGTGTAATCGTGATATAAAATTATGCCTATGTTATTTAGGGATAATGTAGATTTTCTATTCTATTTCTACAGCTACAAGGGCCCACTGCTGGACATGGGCCTCCCCAAATTGGGGAGTATTGCCATACTGGCCACGCTTGGCAGGCGGATTGGTGAGCACAGTACAAGATATTATAGATATTCACAGGGAGCACTGCCGCCTGTTCCTTGGTCGCCTTTTACGATATTATGGATAGAAATGGGGTAATGCGATTCCAAGCCGGCACATTTTTTTTTTACGCAAAATAGGCGCATGCAGACGTCGAGTTGCGGAAAACAGCCCGTTTTACAGCAAACAGCAAATGTAAACAATCTTTGTAACAAGCAAAATGACACACAACTAGACTATGCAAGTTATATTTTAAGTTTATAATCCACATTTTTATTTTATGAAATTTTAATAGTCTGTGTCACTCACGCTGCTGCGATCTACATATTCTACATCCACTTAATATCAGATGTAGTGTAGCAAGTGAAAGAGACTTTGGCCACATACATACTCTCGAAAACCAATACCCTTCCTTTCAAGACATTTGGGTAAAAAAGAGAAATGTAAACTAAGTGAACTATAAACAGTGGGATACAGTACAGGCACTATCAGTTGCTACAACTGCCTGCCTGATAAAATATAATAATACTAGCTGGTGCCCGCGAACTTCGTTTCGCCATATATCATCCATCATATAAGCTATATAAAGGAAGCTCACTGATAAACATGGGCCTCCCCTATAGACTCTAAGAACCATAAAATAATATATTATAAGCTTATATTAAATTGTTGGTAGATAGGTACCCAAAAACTTGGTTTCGCCGACTATACAGTGTGTAAAAATATTAGCTGCAAATATTGAAATGGGTGAATCAGTCCATGAAACTGTACAACTTTCCCCAAGCAACATAAGTCGAAATATGAAAAAAAATTTTGGGCCTCCCATACAAAATGTAACAGCCGAGCAAGTCAACTGTATAGGAGGCCCAAATATTTTTTTCATATTTCGACCTATGTATTCCTTGGAGAAAGTTGTTCAGATTCATGGGCTGATTCACCCCTTAAAATATTTGCAGCTAATTTTTTTACACTTTATATGTAATTTAAAAAAACTGTTAAATCCTAAATTTACAATTTCCACATGCAAAAAAGAGTAAGAAAACGGTGATTCTTTTATATATGTTTGGTCTTTTTGATTCCTGTAGGTTGAATTTGCTGAATCAGGTTACAGATTAGTCACTCCCTGTTCCAAATCCTCGCTTTCCAGTTCATTTTAGCAATTTTCTTAAAATCGTGCTTTTACTTCCAAAGGTATCAATTCCGTGAAGTAGACTGATGCCACATTTCTTAACATTGTGATGGATGAATAAAGACCGAGTTCATGAGAGTGAATAAATAAAACATAAGCTTATTAAAAACCAAGTAATCCCACTACAAATCCTATCCTATCCTACTTCCTACTAATATATTAATACAAAAGATTTGTTTGTTACTCCTTCACGCAAAAATTGCTGAACTGATTTTCATGAAATTGGGCACAGATGATGTGTGATGCCGGCTTAGAATAGCATCACCCCACATCCTTCCCGCGGGTGTCGTAAGAGGCGACTAAGGGACTCGACGGTATTGGTGTATTACAATTTGTCGGCTAAACATATAATAACAGTATGTAACAGAACAACATTGGCTAGTAACGTAGATATAAAGAATAGCCTTAACAAAATTATCAAGAAAAATTAAAAACAAAAAATTGTGGTACTTCGCTGGCCGACTTACATCATAAACAGATCCATTTCCGCTGAGCCATTTTAACCATGGTTGGAGCGGCAAAAATAAGGATAGGTATTCCTTCACACAAACTTTTGCTTTGAAGCTATTGCAATTTTCCCGCGGTAAATAGTAGATTACGCACCAAGAAAACGATCCATAAATAAAGATTGTATCGTCTGGTACGCAACTTACACGTCTTGTACCACGGAACTTTTGTTTTCGAGTGTAAAAAATATTGAATTATTAAAAGTTAAAATTATTCCAATATTAAAGAGATATTTTTGTAGTCGTAGACATATTTGTAGATTTTACTTTTCTCATTTATTGAGGTTATAAAAATATAGATTAAAAATAATAAATACGGCCTCTTGTTATTTTTCTTTCTGCGCGCTTATTCAAAGTGACACAGTTCGTGCTGGCCAGTTCGAAATTTGAAATCAATCTCGGGTCCAATAAGCCCATACACATCTTTTTACTACGCGGCAATATGAAATTTACGTGATCTACAAACTTATTTTATGCGTAGCAGCCAACCCCCCTTTTAGGGGTATGTTTTTTTTTAGCCTATAACCTGGTCGGTGATTTACTTGACATTTTGGTACAAATTGCATCAAAATCCGCTCGGTCGTTTTCGCGTGATGCTTCCGCATATCCACAAACAAACACACAAACATCTAAACATCTAAACATCTAAACATCCAAACAGACAAAAATTTAAAAAATTGCAGAAACGTGTTTTGTTATCAATATTAAGTATCACGAAACAATTTTTTTTTTGATATCTTGTATGTACAGACTTTCGGTCCTCTTGAGCTTTATTATATGTATAGATAATAATAGTGCTGTTGGCTTCAGCCCCACACATGCCTCAAAGGACCGGGTGCCTGTGGGCCCATGATTCGAAAATAATACCAACATAATAATAATAAACCTGCCTTGATATGTAGACTTGTTAATATGACAGCTGGCTAGAGGCCCGGAGAATTGTGTAGAAGTAGACTTCTCACAACAGTTGACAATAATACCCCAAAATAGTTGTCACTTCAACAATGGTGCTGGGTAGCCTGGAATATGGAAATGAAAAAGCATTCCATGGAGAAAGGGTTTTTTTATGTACCGGTTTAGTTTTCAAACCTTAGAAGTCAGAACAAACTCTATTTATCTAATAACTAGAGGCTTGTCCAGCTTCCACCCATTTCCCATTTGAGGAGAAAAGGGTTGAAATGCTCTGAGTGGCAGCTGCATCAAAAAAGTTTAGTGACCCAAGTGTACCTGTACAGAGAAATCTCAATACCAAAGTCGACTGCTGGACATGGGCCACCTTCTTTCAGTGGTATTTCCATGATATGTGTTTAGGCCAGCGCAGTGCAAGATGTTGCATTCACAGACAATGCTGCTCCCTGTATGATTAACTCTTAGTCCACTTTAACGACGCCAACAGGAAGAATTGAGGCGATGCTATTCTAAAACAGCACCACATGGTATGAAAACCATTTATTACCGCCCCGAAAAGTACACTCTGACCAGAAAACTTAACCTTCACAGCCGCAATAGTCCACAGCTGGACAATAGGGGGCTGATGGATATTGCCATACTCACCACGCTTAGCCGGCTGATAGGCGAGCGCAGTGCATGATGTTGCATTCACAGGAAACGCCGCTGCACATTCCCTGAAAAGAAAAGAAATGTTTAAGACTCTAGATACTGTTGTGTACATGAAAATGATGTGAACTAAGCATTCTTCCACAATACATACTGGTAATAACAATGAAACGAAATAGCTTCAAAGAAGCAAACTAAACCTGGATGGTCCCTAAGGCCCAAAGCCTAATCCAACATAAACCCATGGGGTTTATCACAACCTTGATGGGGTTCTTTGGCCTTTTAGATGGGATTTAGGTGAGGGCTCACTACGAAAGAGTTTAGACCTGGTTATATTGGTCTTCAGAGAGAAGATTAATTTCCGCGCGAAAAAATAGAAATCATATCTGAAAAGTCAATATACAAGAGTATACTGTATAAACCAGTACGGTCACCTACGCAAGCAGAATAGCATGGAATACCTACTATAGGTACTCCCCTACGTGGAGCAAAATAGCTAAATATTCACAACTTTTTCACCTTTTCAGCCAGCCGAGCCGCCATTGACAGAAGAATGAACTGAAAAACTTTTGATGAATGAATGTCAAAAATAATACCGGAAGTGACCCATAGACAAACAAAGAAAATAGTTTCGCTACTCGATCAGTGATGGCGCTAAGTGTTACTTTTTATTTATAATTTTAGTCATTTTGGATAGGCTTTTAGGCAATGAATGATACCTCTTTGTCGATACTAGCTTTTCGCCCGGCTGGTGATCCCGCCACAGACCCTCACGCTCTCCTCGAAGATCCTCTTCGTCGACCACGACATCATGTCGCCGCCTTCCAGGCCATCCGCCTGCTTCTCCCTCTCTTCTGTAACAACCCCAATAGGGGGCAATACCCCTTGGGGTGGTCCACCCCCAGTCAGCCCTGCGATGAGAGGCGCAGCTGGCATACTCCCCCTCAAATCGCGCCTTGGTTGGGCCGCAGCTGACTCCGGCGACGGCAGGGCCCTCTTCTTCCCCAGACCCAGTTCGACTCCCACATTTCCAACCTGAGACCCAGCAGGTGGATCTACGGCCTACCCAGTCGCAGCCAGCTTCGGCGTGCCTCCGGGAGTGTTCGGCGGTGATCGGCAAAGGGACTGCCGTCCCCTCGAAAATTCCGCCATCAGCTCCCGGTCCTGCTGTTCTAGCAGCAGCTTCTCCTTCTGGAGCCTAATCCGCTCCTCCATTATGGAGAGCTCATCCATGCTCAGGTTCGCAGCACCCCCGAGCTCATCTCCCTCCATATCTCAAAAGTTCACACGAAAAGTTGCCACAGATACAGTTACAGTTCAAAGTACAAAAAATATAAAATAAAAATAGCCGTATAAAATAACAAAAAAAGTACGAGACGAACGTCCCCGTAATACGTTCTCGTATTGCCACAAACAAGTGTCACTGCCACTGCACAAGACGCGTATTACTTTCTAGTATTAAATCTATACTAAGTGTCACTGTCACTACGCAAGACGCATATTACGTTCTTGTATTGGAAACGGACGCCACCCGCCGATATTACGGTCTCGTATTAGATTTAATACCAAGTGTCATTGTCACCATATTACTTTCTCGTATTAAAAATAAACGCCGATATTACGTTCTCGTATTGAATTTCAATACAAGAACAAGTGTCACTGTCACTGTCACTGTCACTACCACAAGACGCATATAACGTTCTCGTATTGAATCGCCCCAAATAAAAAGGCTACCCACAGCGGTCTGCTGCAGATAGCCAATAAAATGAAGCGACTCACCAGCGACGACGTCACCACGGCTGGGGGGGAGCGGGGCTCATGCAACCAAGCAGAGCGCCACGCGCTCTGCGCGCCACTCGGCGCGACCGCGTTTTTCTCCTTCTACCCTCACACGCGAGACCGCGTGGTCGGGAAAAACACCAAACTCCTGCACCTCGTGTCCAATTGCACCAAAAAGTGTTCACTAATGCTAATTAACACTAAGACAAACACGGTTCTGTTCTGGGTCACTGTCCACTTATTAACGAAAAAAAAAATCCGTCCATGCGGTCCAAAGGCGTCCTTTCGCGAAATTTCGTGAAATAAAATATACGGTCATCACCCTTAATAGTCTCGATATAAATATGCACGGTAAAAATGGAAGAAACACACGGCTAGCAATAAAAATAAATTTTATTGCGAGGAGCGCGCGCACAACACGTCCGTCTGCTATTGCGTAGATAGGAACGGGATAAAATGACGCGCATACTCTTATTTACATTATAAATACGCTTTTTAGGTTATGCAAGACATCTAAAAAGTATGAAAACTACTGAAACTGTTTTGATTAAAGGGAAGAATCATTGTTTGAGATATTCAAAGATAATCATAAAAACAGTTTTAAAAAATGCCGGCCAAGTATTCTCGCGGTGTTCTAAGCAGGCGTGTCAGAGTCATTAGATTCTTAACAACCATTGACAGGACAGCAACCAGTGGCCTATGCAACGAAACTACAGACTACAATTCTACAGGTGAAATTCGATGTACATTGCGTAGCCGGCGGGACATTATAAAACCAGGATTTTTGACCCGCTACGCAATGTACAGAAAATTTCACCTGTAGAATTGTAGCCTGTACTTTCGAAAAACGAGGCACAGGAACTCTGTAAATTGTAACTACAAGTATGCTACAGGCAGAATTTCGCCTGTAATTGTAGGATTGTAGTTGTAGCTTCGTTGCATGAGCCACTGGTCATGTGGGTGTTGGAATATATCACACTCAATATAAAATTTTCGAACAAATAAAACTTCCGTATTTACGGGAGAATGTTATGGTCTTTATAAAGCGGTTGAATACATCCGAATCGCGAAACTAAAAAAAGCAGTTATTTTTTCCGATTCCATGAGCGCCTCGAAGGCTTTGTTTAATATCCATTTAACTGTAAAACAATTTTTCCAATAATACTAAGTACAAGAGTTTTGCTTCATGAATATATTTCTCAGGGTAACAGTTAAATTTCTTTTGCCTGCATACCAGGCCATAGTGGAATCTCTGGTAATACCAAGGCAGACCGCCTTGCCAGTGAAGCTATTGTATCTTTGAACGTGGTGACACTTTTCCTAATATACTATTTTCATGATTTGGTATCAATGCCTGCGTACCACCTAACTGAAAGTTGGAAACAGATGTGGGCAGAGAGTTCTCAATTAAAAGGAAAATTCTTTGCGAACATTCAACCCAACATTTTAAATAAACCTTGGTTTCATAGACTTAAAATAGGAAAACGTTCCACTATAGTCTGTAGGTTTAGGTACTTATCTTTTTGTAAACAAACTTTGTATGAAAGTGACACTTCAGAACTGTCAGTTTAATACAAAGTTTGTTTACAAAATGATAAGTACCTAAACTTACAGACTATAGGGTATTAATTCGTATGCGCCTTGGTCATGTATGTGTGCACTCCAGAACATCTTAGCAAACTTCGTATCCGTTGATAATGATTGTGAGTGTGGCGAGATCGGCGGCTTAAATCACTTAATCTTTTCATGCTCTCGTTACGATCGTTCGTCTTTTATGAACAATTTACTACTTTCCAAAATACCCATGCCTACTTCTATATCTATTCTATATGTTCTTACTTTCCACTAATGATTATTCTATTTATAATTTAATATCTTCTTTTATTATTTTGAATAATATTCGTATTTAGTTTAATATGTATTTAAGTATTTACTTAAAAACTGATCTTATAATTTGTTGCTTCTTCTTGACCGGGTTTATAAAATACGCGTCTAAATTTTCCGTGTTTTGTCTGTGGTAATACGCAAACCGCGTTCTGCCAATAAAAAAAAATAACCAGGAACTCCTAGAAAAACGCCTCGTTTTAAAGAACGAAAGCTGAACATAATAATTATATTACATAAACATTATATGCATCTATCAATAATACATATTCGCAATAGTTTTTGATGTGTTTTTTTAATAGGTAGACTGGTTCAAGAGGAAGGTTCCCAACATCTCATTTCCTAGCTAAATACTTAGCAGTGGAATCAAACATTGGGCTGCCACTAGTAGTTTATAATTATTATATTACAATGTTTTTCAATAATTCGAATAATTAGATTTAAAAAAAAAGTCACCATCTAGCTAGACAACCCAGTTAAACAGAACAGTCCTCGATTACTTTTGCTAGTTTGCCGCCCTCCGCTCTGCTCTGCACCCATGCCGGAAGTTAAAGCCTACAGCCACATTACCAACAGTACAAAAAAATATTTATTGTACAGCTACTCCTTGCTAGATGGCGCTAGTTATTTCAAATGAAATGAATTCAAGATTTTTTAAAGGCTTTATCCAGTTCATAGGCCCTTTTTAAGCATAAAAGAATGATTTAAGCTTGATGATAATAACAATTGAGCTTCAACATAGATAATTTTCAAATTATATGGTACTGTAATATAGCAGTTTTTAGTTTCTTTCGTTTCACACATTCTTCATGTCAATGATACTTACGAACATACTATGCACCTAGCTGAAAACCGTTACCGGAAATGCGCAGTTGCGAATGTTGGCTTAGTGTGCTCGTAGTAGTTGTTTGCGTGTGGCCAATCCAATGTTGCCATATTTGCTCTTTTAGAGCAAAAGTATTATTTTTATCGAAGCGCACATGATACATGAGCTCACTTCACCGAGTCTAGCGTCGACAACGAATTTATAGAACTGAGCTGGTAAATCACCTAACACAACTACATCTGATATTGCGGAATAACGACCGTCGCTCTGCCTAATATAGTGTTTCGTTCCTTGTAAATTCATGTAATTACCACAGAACCTTGCATTTAACTAGCCCAATTTCAGGCGTAATGAGAAGCTCTGACACAAAAAGAAAGAGAAAAGAGATCATAATTTATATTATGTCAAATACAATAGAGAAGCTAATTAATTTACTACCCGAGATAATGTTCAATTCTCATTTTGTCAGATTAAATATAGTGTTAGGTACTTTTTTGATTATATTAACCATACACTCTTATATTTCTTTTTGTGTAGATCACCCAGTCGCTCAACGAGCCAATGAATCCTAGCATCATAATATAAATATAATTTAATTATTGCCCATCGATTCGATGAAGAAGAACAAGCATCATAATTTTTTAACGGCTTTCTACAAGTAGCAGGCTTCTGACTTGGTTCTGTAACGACCGCCCCGTCTAAATAATCATGGACAATGAAAGGCTTAAAGTGCTATACAAAATGCGAAATCATCTTTCTTACAGATGATTAAGTTCAGCCCGTTCCGCCGTTCTAACCAGGGAACCAATTCTTGGGAACAAATTCACAAAGTGATAAAAAATCATCAATATTATGTCAACTTTGTGAGTGAACCAGCAAGAATCGACCCCAATTATGAATTACCAGGGTTATGTTAAATATTTAGCTGAAAATATCCTAACGGGAAACTTTTTTTTTTTCTTTTTTCTATGAAACTGTTTTTCTAACGAAAACTCTTTTAGAACAGCTCAAAAGCGATTTCCCATGGATAAGAGTCGACTGAACTTGACAGATAATCCCTCAATCTGCAAAAATGTCAACAGCAGCGTCATCTAGTTCAGACAAGTGTTGCCTATCAGCCTAAAAAATTCTCATGCATTTAGGTCTTTTTCAAAACATAGTGCTGGTATCATTATTTTTCTTTCATTCTATTCAAAACAGTCATTATTTTTCTTTTTCTTGTTGTGGTCTTCGAGTGCGGTTGTGTCCGCGCCTGCTGCTGCTGCCTGGGCTAAAAGATTTTTTCAGGAGAGAATTAAGGTACTTCTAGAGAACAATTAAAAACAGCAAAGTTTCCAATCTAATCTTAAGCAGATCTACGAGCACTGTAAGTACCTAAAATCAAAAGTTTTTTGTTAGATAAGACCTTTAAAGTCAGGGTATTTGCAAGCTGATGTTGAACCATCATCTGAACCACGTGATCGTCCGTAAGAAAGGCGATTCCGTCGTTTCGAAGGCAAGTTAAACCGTGGATTGCAATCAGCGTCTACGTTTACTGACAGAAGGTTTTATTTTATTTTATTTTATTTATTTGGAAAAGCAAACAACTGTATACATATATTGTTCATATGACATAGTATCTAAGGAATAAGTTTATACACAGTCAACTACGCTATTCACGGGTTGAATATAAAGCGTGTAGGCGGTTCAGAGACAGAAACAGCGGACAAATTAAATAATGTGAGTTACTGGCTTACAAAAACAAAATAAAATAGGTAACGATTAATCTGCAAGTTCTTTCATTAGCGATCTCTTAAAACTATTGCAACTTAGTTTAAATAAATCAAGGTGTGAGAATTTGTTATTATAAGCAGAAATAATTCGGTGCATTGGAGAACGCAATCCAGCATTAGTTTTACAGTGAGTGGTAACAAACAGTTTATGGGGATTAGATGAGCGTTGATGAAGTCGGAAAGGTACATTATAAGCGACGTAGCTTAACAGACTTGGACAATCAACAACATTGTTACAAACCTTATAAAAAAGCATTACATCTAAAAGAGTGCGTCTAGATTGTAGGGACATCATTGAATACTTGGATTTTATTTTACTGAAGGACAACTTCTTGCGATAGCATTTATAGTGCAGTGAACGATAGAATTTATTTTGGACTAACTCGATTTGGTCAATATATTTATTATAAAGTGGGTTCCATATTTGCGACGCATATTCTAGGTGGGGACGTACTAAGGCATTATATAAACAAATAAAAGTGGACGGACGCTTAAAGTCGCGACATGTTCTCATGACGAATCCGAATACACGGTTACTTACTTTCTTCCTTAACCTTAGCAGCCTCAAAAGTTTTTTTTCGTTGGACGCTACAATTTCTGCCCCGGTGCCATCAAATCTACGGCTGTCAGCTTGGTGGGGAGCCCGAGCTCACCCGGAAATAATTAATTGGTTGTTCATACAACCAGCCCAAACACGCGCTTGGGGCGAGACTGGGCTTAGGAGTTGTTCTGAGAAGAACGACTCGGACTGAATCTACCCGGTACGTGCCGGTAATTGCCAAAATGAGGCGCAAATAAGGGATCTCCGCGACCCCGCCGGCGGGGACGTCGGTTGCTTGAAGAGCTTGTGGAGTGTGATCTACTCGCAATGCCTGCAGTGGCGGCTTGGGTGATCTTATCATCATCCGAAAGGGCAGCCTCAACAGTTCACTGCTGGACATGGGCCTCCCCTCTCAGGAGGTGTTGCCATTGTGGCGCTTGTGTGCCGCAACGATGAAATAAAACAGTTTCTTAAGACTTGACTGAAGTTTATTATAAAGGAAAAGAACAAAAACAACTAAAAGCTAGGTTAGTATGATTAGGGGATGATGGATGAGCTAGGACAAAGATAGTGTAAAGTAGGTACCCCCGTGAGGGTTTCCTTTAACTTATTTCGCTGCCACACGCGTTAGGAGTTATGGTTGGCTTCACATTATTATTATTATTATCAATCAGGCAGGCAGTTTTTCTACTGATAAAGCCTGTATCCTGCGCTTCACTTGTTCTAGTTGCCTTATTGTGACGCTAGGTGACTGTCTAGTTTATTCTTGAATGAGTTGATGAATGAAGCCAGTACAATTTCCTCGAGCAACTTATTCCATGCATCAACTATCCTGTTCATCAGAAAGTGTCAAGTGTCATTACACTGTGCTTAACATTATACTTGTATTGTACATTAACACTATACATTCAAATCCACATAGACATTATTTATTTCGAGCCTTGCCTTTCCTGTTAGGCGGTTTGCTCTCGACTGAGTGAAAAAGTCAGGAAAACGTGTGACGACATTCCAATTTCCAATTTAAAATTATTCATGAAAGGACAGGTGGTTTATGAAGGATGTGGACGCAGAGGTTTTACTCTGCTACACCATGCTCACTAGGGTGGTCCTTATTTTGGAAAGTGTGAAATTTAAGCTGGGCACCCTCTAATTATGTTCTCTATGCTAAAATATGAGCACATTATTTTTATTTTTAAAATGAATTATAGGGGTGGCGGATATCATTTGAAAAATGAGAAAAAATAAATATGAGCTTTAAATCAAAATGGGTGTTCATATAGAAAATGTTACAAAATGTGAATTTTTTATTTTTTGGAATGACATATTAATTAAGTATAAATTAACGTTAGTCTTGTTTTTGACCCTCCTGTAGTCTTAAATTCTTAAATAATATTGCATACAACTTTAGTGCATTTATTTCGTTCAGGGCGTAAGTGAGAAAGTAAAGTTTAGTCTATGCCTGTCGTCATGTTATCATTTAGATAAAATAGAATTGTTCTGTTTTCATTAATATCACAACAGAACTTGATTACTTTGCATATGTGGTCACCAGTGCGCCCCTGAAATATCTCCTCCATTTTGCAGGACCGGATTTTCAGTTTTCTTCACTAAATATTGAAATAGATTCAAATTAAACAAATATTATATTTTAAATAATTGGCTTAGTAACTGTCAACAATATTTTGTAAAAAAAAGATAAACCTACTTTATAAAACTTTGTACCTAATTGAATTTTGAAATTGGGGTTATTTCACAAAAATTTTCAATACTGCGATAACTTTTTATTTGGTATTTCCAATAGCTCAGTTGTATTGAACATACGTTGGAAATTGGCGCCTCTTTAAATATCTTTCAGACATTTGTCCTATTTCCTTTTAGATTAT
>JARACZ010000030.1:5350000-5352500 GCA_029255805.1 Keiferia lycopersicella | reverse complement strand
TAGTTTATTCAAAAGACTATCCCTTAATTTCATTCCAAACAGAGCCTCCGACGCCGATTTTTTTGTAGTAGAATTGATGGTATTATTAATACCCCATTGTACTTGTCCTACTTGCATGTCCCAGTTGCGTTCGTCAGTATCAATATTCAATTTACTCATTGCCTGCAAAATGGTTTGGTTAAACCTTTCTGCTTGACCATTTGCACGGGGACACGCAACTGCGTTAAGTATATGTTTGATGCCGTGGAGATCACAAAACTTTTTGAATGATTTAGAAGTGAACGAGGTCCCTCTGTCGGATATGATCCTCGACGGCAAACCGAAATCATAAAATATGTTTTCTAAAACTTTTATCGTATGCTTGGTTTTTGTGCTCTTGACGGCCTTCGCAAACATATACTTTGTAAAGCCGTCTACTATTGTCAAAATGTAAGCGTTCCCTTTTTTACTCTTAATGAAGGGACCGAGGTGGTCAATATGTATGGTGTGAAAGGGAACGTTTACCTTTTGAATTGGATATAGGTGGCCGGTCTTTTTTCTAGATACATTATCTTTATTGTATGCACATTGTAGACACGACTCAACGTACTTTTTTACAAAACGCTTCAGCTTTGGGAACCAGAAGTTGCTTTGAATTTTCTCAACTGTTTTTGTTACACCTAAATGACCTACATCATCATGATTTGTCCGACATATCTGAAATCGTGCTCCTCGTGGTACAACCAGACAAAGCTTTTCTCCTACTCTCCTATATACCTTGTTATCTTTGATAACATAATTCTTTTTTATATCCTTACTTTCCTCATCACTGTTAGGCCTAAGTATCTTTACTATTCGAGATATATCTGGGTCATTCATTTGCAGGGTCAGAAGCCAATTTTCCTTTTCTATGTGATAAACCGTGACGTTTGTCTCCTCAGTTGGCTCAGAGATATTAGTATTACGACTTAATGCATCGACATGAGACATTTGAGTGCCAGGTCGATATTCAATCTCGAAGGTGAACTCGCTTATTTGCAACCACCAACGTGCAATACGAGGAACTAAATCTCTTTTAATAAGCGTAGTTCTGAGAGCATGACAATCAGTCACTACTTTGAACTGGATACCTAAAAGGTAGACTCTAAACTTTCGTAATGAACACACTATCGCCAGCGTTTCTAATTCATACGAATGCAGATGCCGCTCTTCTGGTGTTGTCTGTCTACTAAAATAGGCCACAGGTTTTAAGTCACGTGGAGTTTCCTGCCATTGTAGCAAAATTCCTCCAACACCAAGAGCACTAGCATCCGTATGGAGCTCAGTCTCGAGTCTTGGGTTATACAGTGCTAATATAGGTCGCTCAATAAGTTTTTCTTTCAGTTTATTGAATGCTCGGTTCTGCACTTCGCTCCACACGAAAGGAATGTCTTTTTTTAATAAGTGTGTAAGGGGTCTAGCGATTTCACCAAAGTTCTGAACAAATTTTCGAAAATAGCTCGACAAGCCTAAAAACTGTCTGACTTCGTGTACTGACTTTGGAACCGGGAATTCCTTTACTGCAGCAATTTTGTTTTCATCAGGCCTCACTCCGTTAGAAGATATCTCATAGCCAAGGTAATTTATTGATCTATCAAAGAACCTGCACTTGGAAAGTTTAAGCGTGAGACCATTGTGACGCAAAAGGTTTAAAACCTCTTCCAATCTTTGAAATCCCTGATCCAAATTTATCGATGGCACTAAAATGTCATCTAGGTAAGCAAGAGCGGATTCGAATCGCTTTGACCCAAGCATCTTGTTAATAAGCCTTTGAAAAACCGCCGGCGCATTTGCCAGTCCAAAGGGCATCCTCTTGAACTCGTAATGCCCGTCTGGCGTGACAAAGGCAGTGAGACGACGGCTTTCTTCCGACATGGGGACTTGATAGTAACCTGAAGCTAGATCTAGAGTACTGAAAAAAGTGTTACCGCTTAAGTTAGTAAGTTGGTCTTCTATGAGTGGGAGTGGAAAACAATCTTTTCTAGTTTTATTATTAAGTGCCCTAAAATCCACACATAGGCGTTGTTCTCCCGTCTTTTTCTTTACCATCAGGATGGGACTTGAATAGTCCGAAGAAGACTCTTGAATTATATCGTTCTCCAATAACTCATCTATAATACCTCGAACCTGTTCCCTTTCAGAATACGACAATCTGTATGGTCTATATATAACTGGTCGGTCATCCAGTAAGTCAATTGTCATAGATACATCCTTAGCGCAACCTATCTCGCTTAAATTGAGAGCAAAACAATCCCGATACGACTGTAAAAGGCTATATAACTTTTCAACCACCTCTTCACTAACCTCGTTCCCAACCTTAATATCCGACTTTTGTAAAGGTTCTAGAGAGGACACATCTCTAAGAATTCTATTGACATGGCAAACATCCTTTTCAACAAAAGTATTAGCTCTAGCCAACAGCTCATTGGACTCGAACGTTAGAGTCCCGGCAATAAGATTTGTCAATACTAAGTGAGTCTTA